>OY728156.1:1379101760-1379129739 GCA_963277665.1 Viscum album
GAAATGGAACTACTAGAAATTTTACTTTTACCAATAGTTTTGAACTATTGGTAATGGCTGGAAACCAGTTGGTATAAACTATACTAAAGGTTGTCCAAACCATTGGGTCTTGAGCCATAGGGATAGACATATCCCAACAGTTCTATGAGAATTGTTGGTATATGTCTAAAAAAATCAGTAGATACCAAAAGTTTCAGTAAACCGTTGGTATATATGTTTGCCAATGGTTTTAAATAGAAAGTAATAGCATGAATAATATCTATACCAATGGTTATGTAAACCATTGGTATAGACTTTTACCAACGGTTTGTGGAAAACCGTTGGTAAATCTAAAGTAAAATTATTTATTCCAATGGTTTACAAACCGTTGGCATATACTTATACAAACGATTTACATAAAACCATGGGTATAAGTTCTAGTTTTACACATATACCAATGGTTATGAACCATTGGCATATCTTTTTTATACCTCCAGCAACAACTTGCTAGCCTCCTCCCCCTGTGCAGCTGCATCCCACCAGCAGCCCCCTGTGGAGCAACAGAATATCTGCATAATACATACACATACAACAAGTAACACAATACACCATTAACAAGTATACCTGCATAATAAATATATAATTATGTATGAATTCATACAGAATTCATCTTAATACCTCCAATTTAGTATTTAATTACCCTCTACACACATATCGAATTAACACATAATTCAGGGGTTTGGGGTTGTTGTCCAAGGGGGTAGGGGTGTCCAGAGGGGTGGGAGTGTCCAGGGGGGGATATCTAGGGGGTGGGGGATGTCTATGGGGGTGTCCGGGGGGGTGGCTATCCATGGGGGTGGGGTGGTGTTCAGGGGGGTTGGGGGGATTTCTTGGGGGTGGGGGCGGGTGTCCAGGGGGTAGGGTGGTGTCCGGGGGGGGGGGGGGGTGGGGGTGGTCCAGGGTTTGGGGGCTATCCAAGGGGGTTGGGGTGGTGTCTATGGGGGTGGGGGACGTCTAGGGGGTGGGGGGCTATTTAGTGGGAGGGGGGGGGGGTCCACGAGGGTAGCATGGATGTCAAGGGGGTTGGGGATGTCCAGGGGGTGGGCGGGGCTGTCCACGAGGGTGGGGGACAGTCCAGGGGAGGGGGTAGGGGGTGTCCACGGGGGTGGGTGGGGCTGTCCACGGGGGGTACGGGGTGTCCCAGGGGGTGGGCAGGTTGTCCACAGGGGGTAGGGGTGTCCAGGGTGGGTGGGCGGGGCTATCTATGGGGGTGGGGGGCTATCCATGGGGGTGGGGGGCTGTCCAGGGGGTGGGAAGTGCTTTCCAGGGGGGGTGGCTGGGCTGTCCACGGGGGTGGCGGGGCTGCCCAGTGGGGTCGGGGGTGTCTAGGGGGGTGGTGGGGGGGGGGGGCTTTCTAGGTGGTGGGGTGTCTTGGGGGTGGGCGGGGTTGTCCACGGGGGTGGGGGGTGTCCACGAGGTTGTCCCAGGGTGGGGGGGGGGGCTGCTATCCATAGGGGTGTCCAGGGGTTGAGGGGGATTTTTAGGGGGTGGGCGTGGTGTCTAGGGGGGGGGGGGGGTCCAGGGGTTGGGTGTTGTCCAAGGGGAGTGGGGTGTTTTCCACAGGGGTGGGGGGATGTACTGGGGTGGGGGATATCTAGGGGGGTCCACAGGGGTGGCGGGGATGTCCAGGGGTTGGGGGTGGGCGGGGCTGTCCACGGGGGTGGGGGATATCCAGGGGTAGGGGGTGTCCACGGGGGTGGGCGAGGCGGTCCAGGGGGGTACGAGATGTCCAAGGGGGTGGGCTGGTTGTCCACCGGGGGGGGGGGGGGGTAGGGGTGTCCAAGGGGGTGGGCGGGGTTGTCCAGGGGGTGGGAGGAGTTGTCCAGGGGGTGGGCGGGGTTGTCCATGGGGGTGGGGGGTGGGCGGGGCTGTCTACGAGGGTGGGTGGGGCTGTCCAATGGGGTATGGGGTGTCGAGGGGGGTAGGAAGGGCTGTTCAGGGGGGGTGGGTGGGGCTGTCTAGGGGGTACGTGGTGTCAAGGGGGTGGGGAGGCATTCCAGAGAAGGATGGGCTATATAGGGGGGTGGGCGGGCTTTCCACAGTGGTGGCAGGGCTGTCCAGGGGGTACGGGGTGTCCAGGGGGGCTGTGGGTGGGGGGGGGGGTGTCACGGGTGTTGGGGGGGATGTCCAGTGGGGTGGAGTGGTGTCCGGGGGGGGGGGGGTGGGGGGGGGGTGGGGTGGGGGGGGATTGTTATTTTTTTAGAAAAGTGAAAATTCTTTAACATGAGGAAAAGCTTGTTTCAGTAGAAATGATAATTAAAAGAAAAACATATCATTGATTTTCCGCTCCCCCTCTCAATGTGTAAAAATATAACTTTATCATGGGTTGTTCAGGGGTTGGGCGGGCTGTACACAGGGGTGGGAGGGCTATCCACTGGGGTGGGCGGGCTGTCTAGGGGGGTAGGGGTGTCTAGGGGGTGGGAGGGCAGTCTGGGGGGGGGTGGGCAGGCTGGCCACAAGGGATAGGGGTGTCCAGGGGGGGTGGGTGTGCTATCCACGGGGGAAGGGGGTGTCCAGGGGTGTGAGAAGGTTGTCCAAGGTGGTGGTCGGGCTATCCAGGGGGTGGGTGGGCTATCCACGGGGGGGGGGGGGGGGGGTGGGGTTGTCCATCGGGGTGCTGGGTGTCCAGGGGGTGGGGAGCTGTCCATAGAGGGAGGGGGTATCCAGGCGGTGGACAGGCTGTGCATGGGGTTGGCCAGGCTGTCCAGGGGGTAGGGGGTGTCTAGGGGGTGGGAGGGATATCCACGGTGGTGGGAGGGGCTGTCCATGGGGTATGGGGTGTCCTGGGGGTGGGGGCTGTCCATAGGGGGAGGGACTATCTAGGGGGTGGGCGGGCTATCCACTAGGGTGGCAGGGCTATCTAGGGGGTACGGTGTGTCTAGGGGGTGGGGTGGGGGGCTATATAGAAGAGGGTTGAATCAGTCACAACAAATAATCACGTCAAGTTTTGTTATTTATAGTTAAAAAAATAAAGATAATATGACCTACCTAATTCCACATATATTCAGGCACACCAAATCAATAAACATCAAAGGTCAATAATATCAGTGAAAAATGTAACGGATCAATCTGTACCACATCCCATTGCTATCATCACCATCATCATCAACCTCACCCTCGTCCTCATCGTCGTCCCCACCCTCCTCCTCACCCTCATACTCAGCCTCGACCTCCTCATAGCCCTCCTCCTCTGCCTCGTCCTCCTCCTTACACTCGTCCTCTGCCTTGGCCTCCTCCTCACCCTCCTCCTCCTCCACCTTGACCTCCTCCTCGCCATAGTATCAACCACCACTAGAACTTCCACCTGGTACACAATATATAGAACTCATCGATGACATATATTCATCATAAGAAGTGATGGCCTCTGGTGGAAGTGTTGGACATAAAACTTCCATCAGATTCATAAATGTAGTGTTTTCCCTAGAAGACTATTCTGCCGTCTCTATGAACCTTTTTTCAGCCTGTTCTGCCTGTACCTTAACCTTCTGCAATTCGGTGGCACTACAACTCGTACCTGAGAAGGGACAATACCTAGTCAGAACTATAGTCTTCCAAGGTCAGCAGTGTACTCTACCAGGGTGCTCATCTCCCAATAGTGATGTAAGTGATTGTTTGGACCAAAATTGTCAGGTTCCTGGGCATCAAGGGCCTCTAAAACAGAATATTACAAATATAAATTGATTATTAAGTTACACAATAGAGATTAAAATTTTAAATCTATAAAGTAAAACTTACAATCTGTTGCTGAGTCAGTTCATTGACCACACTTCCATCTTTCTTCTTTCTACTCAAGCAAATCAGTTTTGTTTGAGGCACATGTCCTTCTATATTAAATTTATGCCTCTACAATGACATTGAATATAGGAAACCATAATTAAAAATAAGATACAAATAAAATTAATTTCATAACTAAAATTATATAACAACTTTGGAAATCGAATAAATCATGGACGAAGCAATAGAAAGTGAAATTCGTAAATAAAGATTATAAATTTTCATACCTGCTACCTCTCATGATCTGGAATCATAGTACATCCCAATGTGTGGATGTATTTATTAGCATCAATGTTTTTTTATTTCTTCCGGATGAATCCTAAATAAAATTAAATAATTAGTATTAATAAAAAACATGAAAAATTTCTTTTAAATACATCTAATTTGATTAATACCGTAAATTGAATAGTTTTTCAATAAGTAATCATCTATCGATACTATTTTAATAGACAATCATCCACGACAGGGACCACCTCTAACTCTGTGCCCAATCTAGCATGCCATACAATGTACAACCCATGCTTATAAGCTCTCCAAATCTTGAATAAATCCTTTAGACGTGCTGACCATTCACCCTTACCATCGAGGAAATAAAACCGCAGCTGACACCAAAATATTAATTCAAATAAATAAAGAAATTAATATATTGCATTAAATACAACAGATTTTTTACCCATATCTCTTCCCATGAATTATCCTTGACTTCATTTGGCAGCTATCTCCATGAGAGCAGGCTGACATAGATGATGTCAGACTATTTGGTAATCATCACAAAAAACTCTGACATTGCTGCACTACAGGAAAACGGCCATTTAGCGGCGGTTTTTTCACGGCGGTTTTAAAAACCACCGTGAAAAAACTGCCGCGAAATGCCTTAATTTTTTTTTTAAAATGTTTTCAAGGATTAGCAGTGATTTTTCAAAAAATCACCTTGAAATAGCGGCGGTTTGGGTAAACTCGTCGCGAAATGAAAGGAAAAAAATAAAAAAACACGAGAAACCCTGAAATCACTAAAACAACCATAACTTTTGATACGGGCGTCCGTTGGAGCGCCACGACCAGTCAAATCAAAGCTCATAAAGAGATATAGAGGAAAGTATAATGAAAACTATGAGACAGTATAAGGTTCGGAACATATGAGAGTTATAAGAAGGTTGAAAAAAGTTTTCCAACTTCAAACGACCATAACTTTCGGTCCAGGTGTCCGTTTGAGCTCTACCACATATCAAATCGGAGCCAGCGAAAAGAGCTACACAACAGTTCGACAGAAGCAATCTTCTGTCGTGTTTTCCAAGCACAAAAACCCCTACGAAGGCTTCTGAAACCCTGTTTCCGTCACCAGTGTCCCATCGAACTTGTATTCAAACGGACCTAACTTTTGATCCGCGTGTCAATTCATACTCCTCCACATTCTAGATCGTAGCTCATTCCATGAGCTTCAATTTGACTAGTCGCGACACCAACATACACTCCTGGATCATAAGTTATGTCCTTTTTAGTGGGTATCGGGTTTGTTATGTTTTTCGATGCCTTGTTTCTAGCACCCGTTTCCCGTCAGCTTTTTTTTAAATGGTCGTAACTTCTGATCCGCCTGTCCATCCAGAATCATTCACCTATCAGGTCGAAGATCGCTTTAGGATCTTTGATTTGATAGGTCGCAGATCTGAAACAGATTCTCGGATCATAAGTTATCACTGTTAATGTGAGTCCAATGTTTTTGTCACTTTATGACCATTTTGACGGGTTTTAACGGCTGCTCCATTTATTACTGCTTATTTGGGTTTCCATGACTTGTTATCTTTATCAATGGTTTTTGTGGGTTATTATGATTATTATGTTGAATTCTTAAGGGGTTTCCAAAGTTTTCATGAGTTTTCATGCGTTCTCATTCTTTCTAATGCCTCATTCTTCATGTTTCTCTATCCGTTTTCATGTGTTTTCATGATTTTTCATCCCATATCATGTCTTTTCTTACTTTTTCATGTGTTTCATTTATTATTTATTATTTATTATTTATTATTTATAATATACTTTAATTTATTTATTATCTATTATTTGTTACTGGTTATTTATTATTTATTATTTATATTTATTTATTATTTATTATTTATATTTATTTGTTATTTATTATTTATATTTATATTTATTTATTATATATTATATATTATATATTATTTATTATTTATTATTACTAATAATAAAATATTATTAATAATAATAATATTTGTTACTGGTTATTTATTATTTATTATTTTTTATTTATTAATAATAATATTTTATTTATTATGTGTTATTTATTATTTAATATTTATTATTAAATATTTTTTATTTCGTATTTATTATTTATTATTATTTATTATTATTTATTATATATTATATATTATATATTATATATTATATATTATATATTATATATTATATATTATATATTATATATTATATATTATATATTATATATTATTTATTATTTATTATTTATTATTTATTATTTATTATTTAGTATTTAGTATTTAGTATTTAGTATTTATTATTTATTATTTGCTTATTATTATTTATTGTTTATTATTATTTATTGTTTATTATTATATATTGTTTATTATTATTTAATATTTATTATTATTTATTATTTATTATTTATTATTATTTATTATTATTATTTATTCTTTGTTATTATTCATTATTTATTATTATTTATTATTATTTATTATATATTATATATTAATTATTATTTATTGTTTATTATTTATTATTTATTTTTTATTATTTATTATTTATTATCTATTATTTATTATTTATTATTTATTATTTATAATTTATAATTTATTATTTATTAATAATAATATTTTATTTATTATGTGTTATTTATTATTAAATATTTTTTTATGTCGTATTTATTATTTATTATTATTATATATTATAGATTATAGATTATAGATTATTTATTATTTATTATTTATTACTTATTACTTATTGTTTATTATTTATTATTTATTATTTAGTATTTATAATTTATAATTTATAATTTATAATTTATTATTTGTTTATTATTTGTTCATTTTTTATTATTATTTATTGTTTATTATTATTGAATATTATTTATTATTTATTATTTATTATTTATTATTATTTATTATTATTTATTATTATTCTTTATTCTTTATTCTTTATTATTATTTATTATTTATTATTATTTATTATTATATATTATATATTATATATTATATATTATATATTACTTATTATTTATTGTTTATTATTTATTATTTATTATTTAGTATTTAGTATTTATTATTTATTATTTATAATTTATAATTTATAATTTATAATTTATTATTTATTATTTATTATTTGTTTATTATTATTTATTGTTTATTATTATTTATTGTTTATTATTATTTAATATTTAATATTTAATATTTATTATTATTATTTATTATTATTATTTATTCTTTATTATTATTTATTATTTATTATTTATTATTATTTATTATTGATTATTTATTATTATTTATTATTTATTGTATATTGTTTATTATTTAGTATTTATTATTATTTATTTATTTATTATTATTTATTGTTTATTATTTATTATTTATTGTTTATTATTTATTAGTTATTATTTATTATTTATTATTTATTATTTATTATTTATTATTTATTACTTATCATTTATTGTTTATTATTTATTATTTATTATTTATTATTTATTATTATTGAGTTTATATCTATTATTTATGTATTATTTGTTTTTTCAATTAATATATATAAGTATATTAAATTCTGTTTATTAACTACATGGCGAGCTTGCTCGAGTGGTAAAGTCTTTGGAAAATATGCACGAGGTTAGGGGTTCAAATCTCACCAAATGCAGTATTTCTTTATATTGTAGTATTTCAAATATAATAAATAAATAAATAAATAAATAAATAAATTTATATATATAAATAAAAAAATAAAAAAAATAAAAAAATAAAAAAAATAAAAAAAAAATATATATAAAAAATAAATAAATAAAAATAAAAAAAATAAAAAAAAATAATAAAAAAACCACCATGAATAGTTTCCCGACACAAGATTTCGCGGTGATTTTTCAAAACCGCCGCCAATCTATTTAACGGCGGTTTAAACCGTCGCGAAACGTAAAACCAAACCGCCACTAAATGCATTTTTTGTCGTAGTGCTGCCCTGATTTTTCAATCATCTGAGTATCTTCATTGTACTCTACCATCAACTGCATGCGGTGGTTCCACACCACACACATGTGTGTACGCCCCCACCCCTGCCTCCTATCAGAAGATATATCAGTTATGAAAGAAAAAAAAATATTTTATCAATACCTGTTATATTGAAAATAAATAATGGTGTAAAAAATTGTTAGGGTTATACAAGTATACCTGTAGTAGTCTTATGAATGGGCGTCGCTAGATTAACATAAACTGAAGGAACACCCTGTACAGATGGAGTGGGTCCCAATGGAGGGGGGGGGGTAGGGTCAAATCGAGTACGCCGACCAGATCGTCTAGCTCTCGTCCCACCCCCCCTCGTACGAACACCTTGAGTACTAGGACCACTACGAGGATACTCATCAAATAACTGTCACCTAATAGATGGATCCTACAAAAATATTTTAAAAAAATTAATCACATGACATTATATATTATTTAAATATATATATTTGAAATAAAATACTCACTGCAGGAACTAGTAGTGGAATGCCCATCTCAGTCATGCGACGATTGTTGTCCATAATCTGTTTTTGTCACATCTCTTCAATTGGTTTCATTTCCTGCATTTGAAAACAAATATGGAATTAAGTAGAAAAGGATAACTAATGTGTAACCCAAACAACAAAATAAATGAGACGGAATAGGGGGATTCATGGATAATTTAACAAACCATTGTTTTAGGTGATATTGAACAAATATATAATGAATTCAATAAATCATACAAGATGTATTGAAAAACATAAATCATTGTGAAATGAAAAATCTAAAAATATCTCAAAATTGTTTTGAAAATTAATTGAGATCCGATCGGTTTCATACATCTAACTTCTATCCATTCTGTAAAAAAATTGTTATAAGTCACTTCGTCAAAAGAAATTCAATAAGATTGAAGTTTCATCGAAAATATATTTAAGTAAATGAGAATTGTTCACTTTATATGAAACCATAATTGACACACTACTCTATATGAGAATCATAATATAAAAGACAAAAAAATACTACATTTATAACAAAATATCTTTAAAGAACTATACACGAGTGTACAAGATCATGTACACTTGTGAAGGAGGAGCTGAATAAATTTTAGATCAAAGAAATTTTATATTTTAGTAGATAATTTGATTGATCACATACATTGCCCAAGGGGGTGGGGGTGTCCAGGGGGTGTGGGGTGTCTAGGGAGTGGCAGGACTGTCCAGGGGGTCGGAGGTGTCCAGGGGGTGGGGGGCTGTCTAGGTGGGTTGGGGTGTCCAGGTGGGTGGGTTGTCCATGGGGGTGGGAGACTGTCCAGGGGGTGCGGGGTGTCCAGGGGGTGGGCGGGGTGTCCACGGGGGTGGCGAGGCTGTCCAGGGGGGTCGGGGGATTTCCAGGAAGGTGGGGAGGGGGGGGGGGGTATCTAGGGGGTACGAGGTGTCCAGAGGGGTGAGCGAGGTGTCCATGGGGTGGGTCGGGCTGTCTAGGGGGTACGAGGTGTCCAAGGGGTGGGAAGGATGTCCATGGGGGATGACAGGGCTGTCCAGGGGGTACGGGGTGTACAGGCGGGTGGGCAGGCTGTCCAGGGGGAGGGCGGGCTGTCCACGGGGGGTGGTCTGGCTGTCCACGGGGGTGGCGGGGCTGCCCATTGGGGTCGGTGGTGTCAAGGGGGTGGGGTGGGGGGGGGGGGGGGTTGCAGTGGGGTGGGGGGGGGGGGCGTCCGGGGGGATCAGGGGTGTCCGGGGGGATGGGGGGGGGTGTTCGAGGGGATGGGGGTGTCTGGGGGGTGGTGGGTGGGTGTCCAAGGGGGGTGGGTGGGCTGTCCACAAGGGTGGGGGGGGGGGGGTTTGTCTGGTACGAGATGTCCAAGAGGGTGGGAAGGCTATCCACGAGGGTGGTAGGGCTGTCCAGGGGGGTCAGGGGTGTCCAGGGGGTGGGGGGTGTCTAGGGGGTGGGGGACTGTCCAGGTTGTATGAGGTGTCCAGGGGGTTGGCGGGCTGTCCCGGGTGGTGGAAGGGGTGGAGGGGCTATCTAAGGGTTACAGGGTGTCCAAGTGGGGTGGGCGGGCTGTCCACGGGGAGTGGTCGGTCTGTCCACGGGGGTGGCGAGGCTGTCTAGTGGGGTCAAGGGTGTCTAGGGGGGTGGGGGGGGGGGGATTTCCAGGGGTGAGGGGAGACCGGGGGGATAGGGGGATTCCGGGGTGGAGGGAAGGTGTCTATGGGTGGTGGGAGGGATGTCCATGAGGGTGGGGGCTGTCCACAGGGGGAGGGGTGTCTAGGTGGGGGTGGGGGGGGTGGGTGGGGTCTCCACGTGGTGGCGGGGCTGTCTAGGGGTGTCGGGGGTGTCCAGGGGTTGGGGGTGTCCTGGGGGTGGGGGGTGTCTAGGTGGTACGAGGTGTCCAAGGGGTGGGAGGGCTTCCCATGGGGTGGTGGGGGTGGAGGGGCTGTCCAGGGGGTACGAGGTGTCCAGGGGGTGGGCGGGCTGTTCGCGGTGGTGGGCGGGTTGTCCATGGGGGTGGTGGGGCTATTCGGTAGGGTCGGGGGTATGACAACCCTGATCTTTTGTTACAAAATTAAACATAATTTATTACATAAAATTCATTTGATAAAACATATAAGATCGAGAGTTCTAGTGTCTTTGGGACTTAGGATCATTACATAACAACTTATAACCTGAAAAACCACATCTATATTGAAAACTTCCTTTATATGACTACCGCATTCCCTCGTACTTAGAATTGCATGGGATAACCTGAGGACATGCATCAAAAAGGGTGAGCTATAAAGCCCAGTAAGGGAATAAAAATAAAATAACATGAGGAATAAAATACATGTTAGACAATAGTCATATAAATGAATCACAAGAGAAACATGAACAAAAAGGTATGATAAAGCATGATAATCCTAACATGGAAATGTAGCAACAACACTTAACATGGAATTATCATGAGCCAAGGCTCATTACACAAGGAGCATGAGTAAACCCTCATTGCACATGAATCATGAGTAAACCCTCGTTGCACTTGAATTAAAATGAGTAAACATCCATTTCACATGACTTATCATGATACTATACTTTACCCAATTCATTGGAGCGCTATCAGGGCACACCCTTCTTAAACATTTCATTTCATGCATAAGTGTGCCACATGGATCATATAACATGGATTCATAAAACATAATCATTTATTCCACAATAAAGGAATACAGAATTCATACATGAAAATTTATAATCAATAAGTAAATGTGCATAAAGGTGAATATCCTTGATAGAGAAACAGGCATGGTATTTACTACACAATGACATTGGATTGGAAAATCAGTGCAATTTCAGCAGCGTAACAGCGTGATGTAAGAATTCATAAAAATTGTTAATGAGAGAGAAAGTGGTGTCTCATAATATGTACAATAAATTAAAATTAAGGGGGTAATATAGATACATGTACCAACAATTGTAATGGAATTTAGATTCATGATACAGAAGAATTGCTTGAATGTAAGTGAGGGAAGATAAATTCCTTTCAGAATTTTGGCATAGTAACAGGTGTACATGGGAGTCATTTATTGAGAGAGAAAAGGGTCTCTCATAATTAAAATATAAAGAGGTAAGTATGGGGGAGGTGAGAAACCATACCCCAACAATTATAATTGAAATTAAAAGGGCATAACAACATTAAGAAAATTGGACAAAAATGAGAAATGATGTAAAAACTCTTACTTGGAAGTGTGCTTCCAAAGGCTTGAGAGTGGCTTAAGAGAGGATTCTTGGGAGGTTGGGGTGACTTTGGAGGATTCGAGAGAGAGGAGGGAATAGGTTGGACGAACTCAAAAGGCTTTGAGTGAGGATGAATTGGGAGCTTGGGTGGGTTTATATAGGAATGGTGAGGAAATTCTTTATTATTTAGGTTTGGGACACCTCACATTAAACTAATCCAAACCAAAAACTAGTCCATGGATTTTGCCCATGAGTTTTGGAAAAGGGAAGTGAAAAAAAATATTTTATAAGGCCAAAGTCTTAACTTCTTAAAATAATGGGGTTGCTTATGTGGAGGCGAGTCACACTCCCAAGGAAAAGAATTTAAAAAGAAAAAATGTTTAACAAGTCTTGAAGGGTCCACTAAAGCTTTGAAAAATTAATAAAAAAAACCCAAAATCAAATTATTTTAATGTTAAAACTTATATTGTCTGAACATAAAGTTTATAGTATTTTATTAAATCCCTATTGGGTCATTATGATGTCATAAAACATGTTATATATTTAAACGATATTTAAATTTTTACCCAAAAATTTCACTCAGAAAATTATAAAAAATTCACCGTTGGATTATTTCGACATTCTGATTCTAGAAATAATATTCATTTTATCTAAATAATTTTCTAAATATGTTAATTTTCAATTTTAAAATAAAAACTGACATTTATCGAAAATTCATGGGTTTTGAAAAAAATAGTTTTCTAACCTTTATAAAAATTAAAATTGCATTCATAAAATTATACAATAATTTATATTTAATAAAATTAATTTAATAACTATAATAATATTTTATTAAAATATTATTTAAAATCCATTAATTCATCAAAATAGATTTTTTAGTTGAATATTAACTGAAAGTACTATTTGTGCTTTGAAAAACTATTTACAAGGTAATAATTATAAAATGAAAGTATATTCCTTATTATATAAAAAAATAATGTACATAACCATAGTGCTAAGGTTTTGTTACGTAACCACTTATAACACCCGTATAAGACCGAAGAGTATGGTGTGCGATGGTGAAAGACTCTTGGGGTGGCCCAGATAAAATTGCTCGGGTGGTAATCTCTATCAACTTCCACTTCTCTTGTAGGTGGTCCCTCTCGAGCTTAACATATTCAAGCTCAGCTTGGGATTGGTCTAGAGCGAAGCCCAAAGATGCAACCTCTTTTCTGGGCTCTGATAAATGGGCTTCGTATGGGGTACGTATACTGGATGAGGTCATCGGTTCTTTTGTCTGAGTAAGTTGGATTTGTTAAAACCCTATATTTATACTAATCATGTGATCACTGTTCAATAGCTATATTAGAAACAATCACAATTCATAAAATAAAATCAAATAATTTGACATTTTATATGAACATTTTACATAAAGAGACATTTAATTAGATCAAGAGGGATTTCCATTAATGAAAGTTTGGGTCGTTACAATCTTCCCCCCTTTAGAAATGTCACCCATAAAATTTCCTTTTCCCACACTAAAATAGAATTGGGTAACTCTGCTTCATCATTTCCTATGATTCCCATGTCGCTTCTTCAAGCTTGTGCTTTCTCCACAACACCTTGACGAGGGGTATTGTTTTATTTAGTAGAACTTTTTCTCTACGATCTAAGATATTCACTAGTTGATCCTCATAAGAAAGATCGTCTAACTGTACCATATCTAAAGAGAGTACATATGAAGGGTCCGATATGTACTTCCTTAAGAGGGATACATGAAAGACATCATGTACTTTGGCCATGGTAGGTGGAAGTGCTAGTCGATAGGCCACAACCCCAACACGATCAAGAATATTGAAGGGAACGATGTACCTTGGACTTAAATTACCTTTCTTTGCAAACCTCATGACCTTATTCCACAGGGATATGCATAGAAATACCAAGTCTCTAACTTTAAACTCAAGGTCTCATTGATGGTTATCTGCATAACTCTTCTCTCGACTCCGGGATTCCTTGATATGCTGCTTCATGGTTTTCACCTTCTCCACCATTTCTGGTCCAAGCAGCTTATGCTCACTGACCTCATCCCAACACACCAGTGTTCTACACCTTTTCCCATAAAGGGCTTAATAGAGTTCCATTTGGATGCTTGAGTGGAAACTTTTATTATAAGATAACTCAACCAAAAGAATATGTTGATCCCATCCTCCTTTAAAGTCCATTGAGAATGATCTCAACATGTACTCAAGTGTTTGGATAGTTTGCTTGGATTGGCAATCAGTTTTGAGGATGATAGGCTGTACTAAATTTAATTCAGTATTGAGAGCATGTTGAAGACTCTTCCAAAACATAGAGGTGAATCTTGGATCTCGATTGGACATAATAGATAGTGGTACTCCATGAAACCTTACCACTTCCCTGATATATATCCATGCTAGTTGATCTAATGAGAAATCCTCTAGAATAGAAATGAAGTGTGAAACCTTTGTAAGATGATCCACAACAACCCAGATTGCATTGTTGCCTTTGGATGTCTTCGGAAGTCTGGTGATAAAGTCCATGGTGATGTTCTACCATTTCCATTATGGTATGGGAAATGGTTGCATCATCCCCTTAGACTTATGCCTCTCTCCCTTCACTTGCTGACACACCAGACACTTTGATGTATATTCAATGATCTCCTTCTTCATACTATCCCACCAATAATGCTCTTGAAGATCTTGATACATCTTTGTGTTTCCTAGGTGAATAGAGAAATTTGAACTATGTGCATCATCCAAAAGTTCATTCTTCAGTTCCAGACTTGATGGAACACATAGTCTTTTCAAAAATCTAACAATTCCTTCTTTATTAACATTAAACTTGGAGGATTTACATTTTCCAATAGCTTCCAATTTTTTCTGAATTCCCACATCATCTTTTTGGGCATCCTTTAACCTTTCCAAAAGATATGGTTGAGAAATCATTTGTGAAAGGATTGATGATGTTCCCTTATTTATGATTCCCATGTCCATATTCATCAAATCTAAGAAGATTGGATCCTTTTAAATTCACATCAATGATAATCACTGGGTCCTTTCTACTTAGGGAATCTACCACCCTGTTCACTTTCCCAGGGTGGTAATGGATTGAGAAGTCATAGTCTTTGATCAACTCTAACCATCTTTTTTGGCGCATGTTTAACTCTTTCTATGTGAATATGTACTTGAGTCTTTTGTGGTTTGTATATATTTACACTTCTCCCCAAAGAGATAATGCCGACAAATTTTCAAAGTGAAGATCACTGCATCCAACTCGAGGTTATGTGTTGGATAGTTCTGTTCATGAACTTTCAATTGCCGTGAAGCATAGGTAATGACTTTGTCATTTTGCATAAACACACATTCTAGGCCCTTCTTTGAAGCATCACTGAATACCAGAAAAATTTCTCTACTTGTGGGTAAAGTGAGCATGTGCATAGTGATAAGCCTCCTTTTCATCTTCTTGAAGCTTTTGTTCACATTCATCACTCCAAGAAAACTTTACTCCCTTCCGAGTTATCTTGGTAAGAGGGTTGGAAAATTGTGAGAAATTTCTCACAAATCGTTGATAATATCCAGCTAACCCCAAAAAGCTAGGAATATCCATTACCAATGTTGGCCTTAGCCATCCCTTAATTGTATCTCTTTTTGAGGGATCCATAGATATCCCATTGCTTGTGATGATATGGCCCAGTAATGAGACCTCCTTCAACCAGAACTCACACTTTCTATACTTTTCATAGAGCTTCTCCTTCAGCAAGGTATTTGATACAGTTCTTATATGCTCCTCATGATCCTCCTTGGTTTTAGAGTATATTATAATATAATCTATAAAGACTACCACAGATTTGTCGAGGTAATCTCTAAAAACTCTATTCATCAAGTCCATGAAGATTTCTGGAGAATTAGTGAGTCCAAAAGCATTATTATGAGTTTATAGTGCCAATATCTTGTACGAAAATAATTCTTGGGTATATATTCCTTCTTGACCCTTACCTGATAATATCCCGACCGCAAATCCACCTTGGAAAAGTATTGTGCTCCATGCAGGTGATTGAACAAGTCATCAATTCGTGGGAGGAGATACTTGTTCTTTATCAGGATTTTGTTGATCTCACGATAATCGATGCAGAGGCGCATTGAACCATCCTTCTTTTTGACGATGAGGACTGGTGCACCCCATGGTGAAGCACTTGCGCGTATAAACCCTTTATCCAGATTCTCCTGTTGTTGTTTCTTCAGCTCCTAAATCACCACAACATCTATTCTATAGGGAGTCTTGGTTATTGGCAATTCCCCAAGTATAATATCAATTTATAATTCAACATCTTTTCTAGGAGGAAGACCAACCAATTCCTTGGGAAACACTTTAGCGAATTCCCTCACAATAGGAATGTCTTCAAGGATGGTTTCTTCCTTCGACTCAATCATCTGAGACAGATACATGTGCTCAAAGGGCAGTAAAATCCATGCTTGAGATGATGGAGAAAAATAAGATTCATCTTCCTCCATGCACTTGTATAGATTCGGGGGTCGATTATCCACATGGAGAGTGATTTACCTCTCCCGGTAATTTATGTTGGATCTATATAAAGAAAGCCAATCCATGCCAAGAATCGCATCATATTCCACCAGAGGGATTATGATGAGGTTTACCAGTAAGTTTAATCCAAAAATTATGATAGGGGGAGTTATATTCATGGGATGCAATGATTGCCCCATTTTCTGTACTCACCAATATCTTCACTTCCTTGATTTGGGGTGGTGTTGGGATTACTCTATTAAACATTAGAGATTTAAAAGAATGAATAGAACATGAATCAAAAAGTACGTTCTCTCTTCTTGAATGAATAACTAGCATACCTATCACCACTTCATTTTTGGGGTTCACTTCAGTAGTAGTGATGGAAAAAGCTCGCCCTTGCTGCCTTGGAGGTTGTTGGTTTCCTCCGAAAACCCTTGGCTTAGGGCACTGATTTTCAAGATGGATTGATTCTTTGTAGTTTTAGCAATGAACCACGCATTGAGGTTCAAATGGAGTGTTACTCTCCTCTGTCATAACTGTGGGTCTTTCTTGATGATAGTTAATAGCTAGGTTCCCTTCTCTTCTACACCTAAAGCATTTCCTCGCCCACTTTAGGAAATTTCTGGGGTGCTTCTTCCCTCACCTTTGGCAAGTGGAGTGCTAGATCTTCTTAGCACCATTGGATTTATCCATCGGACCGCCAACATTTATTTCCACCTTATTCTTCTTATCCCCACGATACCCCCGAGATTCTCTGATCTCTATTTTGACCTTGAGGTCACATCAGACAATTTATTCATAGCTGTCGAAGTCACGGATCGCTAGCACTTTCGGTAGGCTAGGTTTCATCCCACCAAAGAAGTGGTCAACCTTGCACTCGGGGGTAATGAAAAAGATAGAGGCGTATTGTACAAGCCTTTTGAAGTTTTCCTCATACGCTCTAACAGATTAGTCATCTTTTTTCTTAAGGTTAAGGATGTCCCTTTCCATCTTAAGCCTGAGGGTGCGCAAAAAATATTTATCAAAAAACATATACCAGAAATCCTTCCATTCCAATGCCTTAATCTCCTCCTCGAGCTTCAAATTTTTGATCAACGTCCTCTATTGATCAGCTTGACCCTCCATACGATAATCATCCAGGAGAACCTTCTCTAGTTCAGAAAATTGAAGGATGGAGATGATCTTTTTAATGGATTTTATCCATTGTTCAGTGATTGAGGGATAAAATGATCTATTAAAAGTAGGAGGACTTTGTCTCATGAAACTCTTGATAGCAACTTGTTCTTTCTTGGTGGGGGGGGGGGTGAACGTTCTTCTTGACCCATGTTTCTATTTAAATCTTGAGTTAGTTGAGAGGAAATCATGACAAAGTTCACAATTCCCACTCCCATTGGATTGGGCATCTCATTAGTATAGTCATCACATTGATCTTCACATCGGTCGGTTAGCCTGAGTCCTCTTATTACCAGCTATTGGCTGGAATAAAAGGAAAGATAGGGGTAACACATAAAGGTTAATACAAGGACAAAATTGATGGCTTATAAATAACTCTTATTTATTTATCATATGAATCTATTGGCTTCAGTCTATGTTATCCATGATCTACTTTCTAACATATATTATTAGGGAATTTGTTTATCCCTTAATAATGGTTCATACCGAGCTTATGAATTTACCGAAGTATATCCCCAAGGAGTGTCTTAACCAAGAGTTCTTCAAGGCCCATTGTCGTGCGGCAGTTTCCGTTCCAGTCTAGCTCAAAGCGGTGTTTTCGGGATTTACCCCTAGGATACATCTGTGCCAGAGCCGCCTCTACCTTCTCGTATCCAGACAGGGATGTATTTGCTTGATAAACCACTTATTAAATACTCAAAAAAATTAGGGATGATTTTATTATACTTAGTATTGTCTCTAATTATTTACTAGGGTTTTCTAATCCTAATCCCAAAAATAACTAAACCTATCCTCTAATACCAACTATGACAACCCTGATCTTTTATTACACAATTAAACAAAATTTATTACATAAAATTCATTTGATAAAACATAAAAGATCGAGATTTCTAGTGTATTTGAGGCTTAGGATCATTACATAACAACTTAAAACATTAAATACAACATTTTTATTGAAAACATACTTTACATGACCACAACATTGCCTCGTACATTGAATTGCATGGGATAACCTGAGGACATGCATAAAAAAGGGTGAGCTATAAAGCCAAGTAAGTGAATAAACATGGAATAACCTGAGGAATACAATACATGTTAGAAAATAGTCATATCAATGGAGAATAATAGAAACATGAACATAAAGGAATGATAAATCATGACAATCATAACATGGAAATGTGGCAACAACACTAAACATGGAATTAGCATGAGCCAAGGCTCATTGCATATGGAGCATGAGTAAACCCTCATTGCACATAAATCAAGAGTAAAACCTCATTGCACTTGAATTAGCATGAGTAAACACCCATTTCACATGACATATCATGATACAATACTTTACCCAATGCATTGGAACGCTATCAGGGCACACCCTTCTTAAACATTTCATTTCATGCATAAGTGTGCCACATGGATCATATAACATGGATTCATAAAACAAAATCATTTATTCCATGATAAAAAATGTGGAATTAATACCTGAAACTTTATAATCAATAAGTAAATATGCATAAATGTGAATACCCTTGATAGAGAAATGGGCATGGTATTCACTACACAATGACATTGGCTTGGAAAATCGGTGCAATTTTGGCAGCGTAACAACGTGACATAAGAATTCATAAAAATGGTTGATGAGAGAGAAATGGGTGTCTCATAATATGTACATGAAATGTAAATTAAGGGGTTCATATAGATACATTTCCCAAAAATTGTAATGGAATTTAGATTCATGATACAAAATAATTGCTTGAATGTAAGTGAGGAGAGATAAATCCCTTTCAGAATTTTGGCATAGTAACAGGTGTACATGGGAGGAATTTATTGAAATATAAATGAGTCTATCATAATTAAAAAATAAAGAGGGAAGTATGGGGGAGGTTTTAAACCATACCCTAACATTTATAATTGAAATTAAAAGGGTATAACAAAATTAAGAAAATTTGACAAAATTGAGAAAGGAAGAAAAAACCCTTACTTGGAAGTGTGCTTCCAAAGGCTTGAAAGAGGCTTGAGAGTGGCTTAATGAGATATTGGGGTGACTTGGGAGTATTATAGAGAGATAAGGGCTGAGGTTGGATGAAATACAAGGCTTTGAGTGAGGAGGAAGTGGTAGCTTGGGTGGGTTTATATAGGAAAGGTGAGTGAATTCTTTATTATTTAGGTTTAGGACACCTCACATTAAACTAATCCAAACTATAAACCAGACCATGGTTTTTGCCCATGGTTTTTTGAAAATGGAAATGGAAAACAATATTTTATAAGGTCAAAGTTCGAACTTCTTAAAATAATGGGGTTGATTATGTGGAGGGGAGTCACACTCCCAAGGAAAATAATTTAAAAAGAAAAAATGTTTAATAAGTCTTGAAGGGTCCACTAAGGCATTGTAAAATGAATAAGAAAACCCAAAATCAAATTATTTTAATGGTAATACATATATTGGCTGAAAATTAAGTTTATATTATTTTATCACATCACTATTGGGTCATTATGATGCCATAAAACACATTATATATTTAAACAGTATTTAATTTTTACGCAAAAATTTGACTGTCTCCGAAAATTATGGAAAATTCACCATTGGATAATTTTGAAATCCTGATTCCATAAATAATATTCATTTTATTTAAATAATTTTCTAAATATGTTAATTTTCACTTTTAAAATAAAAACTGACATTTATCAAAAATTCATGGGGTTTGACAAAAATGGCTTTCAAACCTTAATAAAAATTACAATTCCATTCATAAACTTATACGATCATTTATATTTAATAAAAATTAATTTAATAACAATAATATTATTTTATTAAAATATTATTCAATTAAAAAATCCATTAAGTCATCAAAATAGATTTCCTAGTTGAACATTAACTAAAAATATTATTTGTGCTTTAAAAAACAATTTACAAGGTAATAATAATAAAATAAAAGTATATTCATTATTATATACAAAAATAATGTACATAACCATAGTTCTAAGGTCTTGTTACATAACCCCTTATAACACCCACATAAGACCGAAGAGTAAGGTGTGAAATGGTGACAGACTCTTGGAGTGGCTCAGATAACATTGCACGGGTGGTAATCTCTATCAACTTAGACTTCTATCGTAGGCGGTCCCACTCGAGCTTAACATATTCAAGCTTGGCTTGGGATTTTTCAAGATAGAAACCCAAAGATGCAACCTCCTTTCCAAGCTTTAAAAAAATGGATTCGTATGGGGCATGTCTACTGGATGAGGTCATCTCTTCCTTTGTCTGAGTAAATTGGATTTGTTAAAACCCTAAATTTATACTGATCATGTGATCACTGTTTAATGCCTATATTAAAAATGGTCACAATTCTTAACATAAAACCAAATAATTTGACATTTTATATAAAATTTTTACATAAAGATACATTTAATTAGATCAATAGGGATTTCCATTAATGAAAGTTTGGGTGGTTACAATATTCCCCTCTTAATAAATTTATCCATTGAAATTTCCTTTTCCCAAAATAAACAAGAATTGGGTAACTCTACTACATCATTTCCTCCGATTCCCTTGTCACTTCATCAAACTTGTGGTTTCTCCACAACACCTTGATGAGGGGAATTGTCTTATTTCATAGTAATTTTTCTCTATGATCTAAGTTCTTCACTGGTTGCTCCTAATAATGAAGATCATACTCTAACTGTACCACCTTTGAAGAGAGTACATGTGAAGGATCCAATATGTACTTTCTTAAGTGGGATACATGAAAGACATCATGTACTTTGGCCATGGTAGGTGGAAGTGCTAGTTGATAGGCCACAACCCCGACACGATCAAGAATCTCGAAGTGCCGATGTACCTTGGTCTTAACTTCCCATTCTTTCCAAACCTCATGAACTTCTTCCATTGAGATATGCATAGAAATACAATATCTCCAACTTTAAACTCAAGGTCTCATATACGGTTATCTTCATAACTCTTCTGTCGACTCTGGGATGCCTTGATATGCTGCTGAATGGTTTTAACCTTCTCCACCATTTCTTGGACCATTTCGAGTACAACCAGCTTACGCTCACTAACCTCGTACCAACAGGCTGTTGTTCTACATCTTTTCCTATAAAGGGATTAATATGGTGCCATTTGGATGCCCGAGTGGAAACTATTATTATAAGAGAAATCAACCAGATGAAGATGTTGATCCCATCCTACTTTAGAGTCCATTGAGAATGCTCTCAACATGTCCCCAAGTGTTTGGATAGTTCGATCAGATTGGCCATCGGTTTGGGGATGATAGGCTGTACTGAAGTTCAATTCATTATTCAGAGCATGTTGAAGACACTTCCAAAACATAGAGGTGAATCTTCGATCTTGATCAGACACAATATATAGTGGTACTTTATGCATCCTTACCACTTCCCTGATATATATCTATTCCAGTCGATCCAGTGAGAAATCCTCCCGAATAGCAATGAAGTGTGAAACCTTTGTAAGATGATCCACAACAACCCAGATTGCATTGTTTCCTTTGTATGTCTTCGGAAGTCTGGTGAAAAAGTCCATGGTGATGTTCTAACATTTCCATTTTGGTATGGGAAATGGTTTCATTATCCTCTTAGTCCTCTGCCTCTCTGCCTTCACTTGCTGACACACCAGACACTTTGATGCATATTCTGTGATCTCCTTCTTCATATTATCTCACCAATAATTCTCTCAGAGATCTCGATACATATTTGTGTGTCTTGGGTGAATAGAGAAATTTGAACTATGTGCATCATCAAAAAAGTTCATTCTTCGGCTCCAGACTTTATGGAACACATAGTCTTTTGCCAAATCTCAAAATGGCTTCTTCATTAACATTAAATTCCAAGGATTTCCCTTTTCTGATAGCTTCCACTTTTTTCTGAATTCCCACATCATCCTTATGAGTATCCTTTAAACTTTACAAAATTAATGGTTCAACAATAATTTGTGAAAGGATTGATGATGTTCTCTTATTTATGATTCCCATTTCCATCTTCATAAAATCTAAAAAGATTGGATCCTTTTCAATTCTTATCAATGATTGAATCGCTGGGTACTTTTCACTTAGGGAATCCGCCACCTTGTTCACTTTCCATGGGTGGTAATGGATTGATAAGTCATAGTATTTGATTAGCTCTAACCATCTTTGTTGGTGCATGTTTAACTCCATCTGTGTGAATATATACTTGAGGCTTTTGTGGTCTATATATATTTCACACTTCTTCCCAAAGAGATAATGCTGACAAATTTTTAAAGTGAATATCACTACAGCCAACTCGAGGTTATGTGTTGGATAGTTCTGTTCATGAACTTTTAATTTCCTTGAATCTTAGGCAATGAATTTTTCATTTTGCATCAACACACATCCCAATCCCTTCTTTGAATCATCACTGAATTCCACAAAAAGTTCTCCACTTATGGGTAAAGTGAGAACGAGCATAATGATAAGCCTCCTTTTCAACTCCTTGAAGCTTTCTTCACATTCATCACTCAAAGAAAACTTTACTCCATTCTGAGTTAGCTTGGTAAGAGGGTTATAAAGTCATGAGAAATTTATCACAAATCATCGATAATATCCAGCTAACCCCAAGAAGCTATGGATATACATTACAAATTTTGGCCTCAACCATCTGTCAATTGCATCTCTTTTGGAGGGATCTACGGATATCCCATTGCTTGTGATGATATAAACCAAGAATGAGACCTCCTTCAACCAGAACTCACACTTGTTGTACTTTTAATAGATCTTATCCTTTCGTAAGGTCTCTAGTATAGTTCTTAGATGCTTCTCAAGACCCTCCTTGGTTTTGGAGTATATCAGAATATCATCTATAAATACTACCAAAAATTTGTCAAGTTAATCTCTAAAGACTCTATTCATCAAGTAAATGAATATTTCTGGAGCATTAGTGAGTCCTAAAGGCATTACTATGAATTCATAGTACCCGTATCTTGTACGAAAAGAAGTATTGGGGATATCTTTCTTCTTCACCCTTGCTTGAGAATATCTTGATCGCAAATCCACCTTAGAGAAGTATTGTGCTCCACACAGCTGATCAAACAAGTCATCAATTAATGGGAGAGGATACCTATTCTTTATCGTGATTTTTTTGAGCTCATGATAATCGATGCAAAGGTGCATTGACTCATCCTTCATTTTGATGAAGAGGACTAGCGCACCCCATGGTGAAGGACTTGGGTGTATAAAACCTTTATCCACATTCTCCTGTAGTTGTTTCTTCAGCTCCTCAATATCCACAAAACCATTCTATAGGGAGTCTTGGATATTGGAAATACCCCAGGTATAAGATCAACTGAGAATTAAAAATCACTTCTAGGAGGAAGACCAGGCAATTACTCCAGAAACACTTCAGCAAATTCCCTCACAGTAGGAATGTCTTCAAATATGGTTGGTTCCTTGGACTCAATCATCTGATCTAGATACATGTGATCATGGGGCATTAATATACATGCTTTATATGAGGGATCTAAAGAAGATTCATCTTCCTCCTTTCACTTGTATAGAATCAGGTGTCGATTATCCACAGGGATAGTGATTTACCTCTCCCAACAATTTATGTTGGATCTATATAAGGAAAGCCAATACATGCCAAGAATCGCATCAAGTTCCACCAGAGGGAGTATTACAAGGTTCTCTAGGAAGTTTAATCCATAGATTATGATAGGGGAGGAGTTATATTCATAGGATGCAGTGATTTCCTCATTTATCGTACTCACTAACATCTTCATTTCTATGATCTGTGGTGGTGTTGGGATTGTTCTACTAAACATTCGAGATACAAAATAATGTATAGAACCTGAATCAAAAAGTACGTCTACTATTCTTGAATGAATAACTAGCATACCTATCACCACTTCATTTTCGGGGTTCACATTGCCAGTAGTGATGGAAAAAGCTTTCCCATGCTGCCTTGGAGGTTGTTGGTTACCTCCGAAAACCCTTGGCTTAGGGAACCGATTTTCAAGATGCCCTGGTTATTTGTAGCTGTTGCAATGAACCACATGTTGCATTTAAAATGGAGCGTTCCTCTCATTTTTCATAGCCTCATGTTTTTCTTGTCGATAGTTAATAGCTAGGTTCCCTTATCATCCACACCTAAAGCATTTTATCATCCCCTTCTTGAAATTTCTGGGGTTCTTCTTCCCGCACCTTTGGAAAGTGGGGTGATGGATCTTCTTAGAACCGTTGGATTTATCCATCAGACCACCTGAATTGAATTCCACATTATGATTCTTATCCCCATGATACACATGAGATTCTCTAATCTCTATTTCGACCTTGAGGGCACATCGGAAAATTTCTTCCTAGCTATCGAAGTCATGAATCGCCAGCGCTTCCTGCATGCTGGGTTTCATCCCACCAAAGAAGCGGTCAACCTAGAATTTAGGGGTAATGAAAAAGCTGGAGGTGTGTCGTGAAAGACTTTTGAAGTTTTCCTTGTATGCTCTGACAGATTATTTGTCTTTTTTCTTGATATAAAGGAAGTACCTTTCCATCTTATGCTGGAGGGTGTGTAGAAAATATTTATCTAAAAACATCTTCTGAAAATCCTTCCATTCCAATGCCTTGATCTCCTCCTCAGGATTTGTATTTTTAATCAACGTCCACCATTGATCAGCTTCACCCTCCATAAGATAAGCATCCAGGAGAACCTTCTCTTGTTCAGAACATTGAAGGATGGAGAATATCTTTTCAATGGAGTAGATCCATTGTTCAGTGATTGAGGGATCAGATGATCCATTAAAAGTAGGAGGCCATTGTCTCATGAAGCTCTCGATAGTGACTTGTTCTTTTTTAGGGGGGGGGGGTTGAATGTTCCTCTTGACCCATGTTTCTATTCAAATCTTGAGTTAGCTGAGAGAGAAGCGTGAAAAAGTTCGTGATTCCCAGTCCTATGGGATTGGGTATCTCATTAGTACAGTCATCACATTGATCTTCACATTAGTTGTTATCCTGATTCCTCCTATTACCAACCATTGGATAGAATAAAAGGAAATTTAGGGGTAACAAATATAGGGTACTGCAAGGACAAAACCGATGACTTATAAATAACTCTTATTTCCTTAACATATGAATCTATTGGCTTCAGTCTATGTTATCCATGATCTACTTTCTAACATATATTCTTGGGGCATTTTTTTGTCCCTTAATAATGGTTTATACTAAGCTTGTGAATTTACCAAAGCATATACCCCAAGAGTGTCATAACCAAGAGTGCAGCAAGTCCTGTATTCATGCACCAGTTCTCGTTTGAGTCTATCTCAAAGTGGTGTTTTTGGGTTTTACCTCTAGGATACATTTGTGCCAGAGCAGCCTCTACCTACTCGTATCCAAACAAGGATGTATTTTATTGATAAACCACTTAATCAATACTCACCAAAACTTAGGGATGTTTTTATTATACATAGTCTTGTCTCTAAGTCTTTACTAGGATTTTCTAATCCTAATCCCAAAAATAACTAAACCTATCCTCTCATACCAACTATGACACCCTGATCTTTTATTACACAATTAAACATAATTTATTACATAAAATTCATTTGATAAAATATTTAAGATCAAGATTTCTAGTGTATTTGGGGATTTGGATCATTACCTAACAACATAAAACATTAAAAACAATATCTTTATATAAAACTTCCTTTAAATGACCACTAAATTCCCTCGTACTTAGAATTACAGGGGATAACCTGAGGATATGAATAAAAAAGGTTGAGCTATAAATACCAGTAAGGGAATAAACATAGAATAAAATGAGTATTACAATACATGTTAGACAATAGTAATATCAATGGATCACAAGAGGAACATGAACATAACGTCATGATAAATCATCATAATCATAACATGGAAATGTGGAAACAACACTTAACATGGAATTAGCATTAGCCAAGGATCATTGCACATGGAGCATGAGTAAACCCTCATTGAACATGAATCAGGATCAAAACCTCTTTTCACATGAATTATCATGAGTAAACACCCATTGCACATGAGTTATAATGATACTATACTTTATCCAATGCATTGGAGTGCTATCAGGGCAACACCTTCTTAAACATTTCATTTCATGCAGAAGTATGGCACATGGATCATATAACATGGATTCATAAAACATCATAATTTATTACATGATAAAGAAATGTGGAATTCATACATGAAACTTTATAATCAAAAAGTAAAAGTGCATAAAGGTGAATACCCTTGATAGAGAAATGGGCATGGTATTCACTACACAATGACATTGGCTTGGAAAATCGGTGCAATTTCTGCAGTGTAACGGTGAGATGAAAGAATTCATAACAATGGTTTATGAGAGATAAAGGGGTGTCTCATCATATTTACATGAAATATATAGTAATGATGTCATATAGATACATGTCTCAACAATTTTAATGGAATTTAGATTCATGATACAAAATAATTGCTTGAATGTAAGTGAGGAGAGATAAATTCTTTTTGGAATTTTGGCATAGTAACAAGTGTACACGGGAGGCACTTATTGAGAGATAAATGGGTCTATAATAATTCAAACATAAAAAGGGAAGTATGGGGGAGGTTAGAAACCATACCCCAACATTTATAATTGAAATTAAATGGGCATAACAACATTAAGAAAATTGGACAAAAATAAGAAAGGAAGAAAAAACCCTTACTTGGAAGTGTGCTTCCAAAGGCTTGAGAGAGGATTCTTGGGAGCTTGGGGTGCCTTGGGAGGATTATAGAGAGATAGAGAGGAGGAAATAGGTTGTAAGAACTTCAAAGTATTTGAGTGAGTAGGAAGTGGGATCTTGTGTTGGTTTATATAGGAAAGGTGAGGGAATTATTTATTATTTAGGTTTGGGACACCTCACATTAAAATAATCCAAACCACAAACTAGCCCATGGTTTTTGCCCATGGTATTTGGGAAAGGGAAGTGGAAAAAAATATTTTATAAGGCCAAAGTCTTAACTTCTTAAAATAATGGCGTTGTTTATGTGGAGGTGAGTCACACTCCCAAGGAAAACAATTTAAAAAGACAAAATGTTCAATAAGTTTTGAAGGGTCCCCTAAAGCTGCGTAAAATAAATAAAACAAACCCAAAATCACATTATTTAATGGTAAAACATATATTAGCCAAACATAAAGTTTATATTATTTTATTGACACCACTATCTAGGTCATTATGATGTCATAAAACACATTACATATTTAAACGGTATTTAATTTTTACCCAAAAATTTGACTGTATCAGAAAATTATGAAAAATTCTCCCTTGGATAATTTTGACATCCTGATTATAGAAATAATCTTCATTTTATATAAATAATTGTCTAAATATGTTAATTTTCACTTTTAAAATAAAAACCAACATTTATGGAAAATTAATGGGTTTTGACAGAAATGGCTTTCAAACCTTAATAAAAATTACAATTGCATTCATAAAATTATACGATCATTTATATTTAATAAAAATTAATTTAATAATAATAATAATATTTTATTAATATGTTATTCAATTCAAAATCCATTAATTCCACAAAATATATTTCTTA